>OX328123.1:139013214-139055714 GCA_946811695.1 Gonocerus acuteangulatus | reverse complement strand
GTAGGAGGAAGAATTGTTAGTACCTTTGCAAGGTTTGGGAAAAAGGACTGCAATTGTGTATCTCCAGAGTATGGGATAATGAGTTGTACGGAGGATACAGTTGTAGATGTAGGTGAGGAATAGCCTTGGTTGGAAGCTGTCAAAGTATTTTGGAGGTGATGACGTCGTATCCAGAAGATTTCTGGGAAGGTTATCGGGATATTAGAAATTTAACTTGGATGGATTGACTGCATTTGATGGTAGCGAGAGAGGAAGTGGGGATTGTAGGAAAGTGGAGATTTGATCATCTAAATCAGGGAAATGGAAATCATGTTCAGGAGGGGGATGAGGAGCAAATATACTTTTTAGGTGATTCGCAAACAAATCGGATTTGTCTTCGTCGGAGGCGGCCCATATGCCGTCTTCTCGTCGAAGGGGGGGGGGGAGATACAGGCTGGTATTTTAGGATTTTTCGGGTGGTGCTCCAAAGGGATTTATCGGAGGTTGATAGAGTTGAAAGGTAGGAATTAAAGGATTCGGAACGATGTAGGATTATTTGTCGCTTTACTAATAAACACAATTGATTGTAAAAGGGACGGTCGGAGAGATGTCAGGTTCTCTGGCATAGAGCTCGTGCTTGGAGTTTGCCTATAATTTTGTCTTTTAGGAATTGGGGTAGAGGACTTTCAGTTGGGATCGGTTGATAATGGCGTTTAGGAAGGGAGGATTTCAATTCACATTGTTGAATGGATGTTGTGAATTGTTGTACAGCTATATCTAGGTCTTCAGGGGTTTTAAGGGAAATATTGAGGTTGATGGTGTCTTTAAGGAAGGATCGGAAGAGGTTCAAATCGATTGAGCCAGTAATAATGGAAGATAGATGGGGCATTGGAATAGTTTGTAGCGGAAGTGTAAGGATTAAAGTACTGTGGTCAGAAGATAAGTCATCTAGGGAATCTATTGAGGTGAAAACGGATGTAAGCCCAAAGGATACGAAAAAGTCTATTAAATTGGGGATACGATTTGGCTCAGCAGGCCAGTATGTTGGGGAATTCGGGAAAATGTTCGAGCAGTGCTTTGAGGAGAGAGCAGACATTTGGTACGACCACGGGAGTTGGTTACCCTTAACCCCCACTGAAGATGCTTGGCGTTGAAATTGCCTCCTAGAAGGTATTTGGTACCTAGAAGAACTAGGATTTCTGATTCTTGTAGCAGTTTATTAGGAGGACAGTAAACACCTGACAGGGACATTGAAAAGGAAAATGTAGAGATAGTGATAGGTGGCTTGGAGGAAATCTATGGGATTGGAAGGACGGGGTTGATGGGATAAAGTTCTTCGTATAAGGGCCTTTGCACACTTGGCCACGACGGTGGTGCCACAAGTGCCGCTTCCATGGTGGCCGCATCGTGGCAACATCGATCTCTATGGAGCACTGCACACTGGGCGTTTGTGGCCCGACTGGCAGCGCTTCCAGAAATGCGGTGGCTAGGGAGTGCGATTTTGCTGGCCACCAGCCTGTGACGACACCACGTCGTCCCATTGTCTCTTGCCTGGCATAGCACACTAGTAGCTCCTAGTGGCGCTGACAGTCGTTTTTTGTTCTCTTGTGTATCATAGTTGTTCCTTGATGAGTGTTTCTAAATTTGATATAGAGCGATTTATCATAGAAATTGAATTTAGATTTGCGACATGGGATATGCTGTCAGACTTGTTTGCTGACAGGGATAGTATGAAAACATCCTGGACCGAAATTCTGGAGATTTTCATCAATAAAAAAGATGGAAGCGACAGCAACAAAAATGAATGTGGTTAGTAATTTTAATGTCAATTGAATTTTAACTAAATAACAGTAATATGTATATATATATATATATATATATATATATATATATATATATATATTAGCTGACCCGGTAAACATTCTTTTGCCATATTCATTGTTTCTTGTGAATATTTTGGTAGTGAAATAATAATCCCGTACCTGTTGCGGGATCTCGTTGTTTAATATTTATGCAATATCGGTTTTGTCGCTTCCAGAACATTAGCGGATATTGGATTGCGTAGGTGTGTATCAGGAATGGACTCAAGATTATTATTTCTTCTTCGAATCTGGATTTCTCGCGTAGCTGCACGGTCGCCAGCCATGATTCCAGAAACGTCATCAGCAACAGGTGCATTGAATGTACTCTCTAGATGGTTCTTTATCAGGATTGATGGCAATAGCGTGATTCTCACTTTGTAATTTGTGAATGTGTGATTTAAATAATTTCAAGAATTGGTTGTGCTCATTCAATAGATCGTCCATCTCATTGACAATGCGCCTAGCAAACCATGAATAGATGGGGTAATGTAGCCCCAGCGGCAGCAATGATCCCACTTTGTGATAAATTTGTGACCATGAATTAAATGTTGGAAATAACTTCGTGAGTATGTTAGAATCTGGAGCCATATTTCCCTTTCTCAAAAGATCATATGCTGAATAAAACTACACTTTATAATTAAAATTTATTTATTACAATTAAAGTACTAATATCGTTATTATAAGATGGGGATTGGTGGTAGAAGGTTGAAAATTTAGGGGTGTATGTATTTTTAATGCTAAATCATAAAAAAAAAGATTAAATATTTTGGATATAAAAATTAGTTATAAACATATTCTAAGACCTACTGAACATACATATTAAATTTCATCAAAATCGGTTAAGCCTTTTCGGAGGAGTATAAACACTAAAACTGTGACACGAGAATTTTATATATATATATATATATATATATATATATATATACAGTCATGGACAAAATTAAGTGGATATTCTGAAAATTCAAAAAAAAAAAAATATTTGTTTTGCCACAATGTTTTAAATTAAAATTAATAATAGTCAACTTTTAGATTCATCAGGATAATATTTTTCATGGAGATTGATTAACAAAATAGAACTTGTCTGGATTATTCCTAAGGCCTTCCGAAATATTTTAAAAAAAAAAAAAAAAAAAAAAAAAAAAAAAAAAAAAAAAAAAAAAAAAAAAAAAAAAAAAAAAAAACTATTTTTGCACTTCTATTATCACGCAAAAACGGATGTATCCAATACCTACGCCGATTTTTACGGCGTGCCCGTAAACGCAGAAAGATGTATTCATCAACGTCCATGATCTAACTGCTAGCTGCTGGCCGTAGTGGTGGCTCCTGTGCGGCCACCATGGTGGCGCGTCCGTGGTGCCCCAGGGCCTAAGGATGGCAGATCCCCCATGGCTTTACCGTCTGAGTGGTCAGTACGGTAAGTGTTGTAGTTCTGAATTCGTAGATGTTTATTCTTAGTAAGTCGTGTTTCTGTGATGTGTGCTACATCTATACGTTTGTCTTGTAGTAATTTTGTCAGTTCGTGTGTTTGATTTGTTATGCATTCCAATGTAGAATGGACAAGGATTTATGTGTGGGAGAGGGAGTCATTTGGAAGGGTCGGGAACAAGTGAGTGACAATAGTGGTAAGGATGGCAATGAAAGGCCTAATAAGGGGTCTGAAGTCTGATTATAAAACAGTGTTAAGGAGGGGAGTGATGTGTTGTGGATGAAGTGGGTGATGGAATGAAGGGGGTGGGCCGTCTAGGAGTTGTTGTCGATTCGTTGCTTGGATGTTGGTCGGCAGGAGTTGTCTCATTGATGGTTGGTTGTTGGCTAGGTCCAGCAGCGAGTTGGGCGAAGGAAACCCAAGTTTCAACTCGTCTTGAAGGCTGTGGTATTTCTTCACGAGGTAACTCACCGTAGTTTCGCTGCCGAATGAAGCTCATTCTCTTTAATTTTTTTTAAAAGGCATCCCTTGTAGTTTGCCGGATGGTATAATGAGCACAGTGCACATATGGCAGGGGTTTCTTTAGGTCTGTTTCACTCTTGACTCTTGTGATTTTCTCCGCATCTAACACGTCTTCGAATAGAATTACAATATGACTATGTGTGGTTGTAAGATTAGCATTTTGTACACAGTATCGGCCCTCATTTACGGTATGGTTCTTCGACTTGTACTCTTGTGTGGTAAACCTAGTAATGCTAACAATTTTGTACTCAACTGTTATGTTTCACTGATTTTTTTTTTTTTTTTCGTAAATACAAAGCACCCATTCCATATGAACAGTATCTCAACTTGTATTTAAATAACTTTCCGGCTTTAAGCCATTTTCAACTTAAACCAAGACATCATGTTATAATGGTTATCTAACATGTGAGTTAGGCATTTTGTCTTTGATATTAGCAACTAGTTCTTATTCACTCTTTGTCTATGTAGACTCTGAAGTTGTTAATGAAAATGATACAAACTAATCATGGTATCCTTCAACAAAAGAAGAAAGCAACGACAGCGAAATCCAGAATAACATTACCCGTGTTGTTATTATGGACTTTACCTAGGATTCACGTGTTGCTCGTAATTTATATTATATTTATATAGTAAAGTAGCTGTAACTTACAACATTCTAGCTGTAACTTATTCAGCTATCAGCCGAACTTCCAAACTACATGTGACTAGTACCCTTCGCGCAACCAATAATACAGAAACCTTCGTTCCTACTGACGTTAAAATCATTAACCCATTAACGAATTAACGAAAAGAAATGAATCCAGCTGGAAGAGGAACGCATTTCAACCAGCTAGAAATAGTATGAAACTTATTCAAAGTATGCTGAAAAAAATCTATAAAAAATAATCCTACTTGTACGGATAAATACTGATTGATGTTCTCCAAGAAAATGAGTGAAGATGTCAGACAAAGAGTTAGATAGAGTTTATTCATAACTCTACAAAGGAAATACAACTAAATATAGTTAGGTGCACGGAGGCGGACAAAGGCCACGCAGGAGAAATACTAGTTTAGGTAGTTTCACTCTATACCTACTAAAGTGTAAAGACTTTTTTTCTTCTTTTTTTTTTTTTTTTTTTTTTTTTTTTTTTTTTTTTTTTTTAAATTAAAGTGTGTAATTTTATACTATTCTACTGTTAAATATTGTAATATGATTATTTCAGCGTGTGTGATTATGGAAGTAAAAGATTTGGAATATGTGAAAGAAAAGAAAATTGTTTCCTCTATGTGTTAGTAAATCTTAATAACAAAATTAAGTAACTCATTCTTGGGTTTAACAAAGTCAATCTTAATTTAAAAACACTTTGGTCTGATCAATTCCTCAGACCGAAATGTGTCATTTATTTACATCACTTTTTTCATAAACCAGCATTTATTTCTTAGGCTTAACTTTGATGAGTTTTCCGGTCAAAAAAAGCAAAAAATGTGCGAACAAAACGTTTTTTCCCAAAATGACAGACTTTTAAGAGCGGATATCTCGTTAACGAAGGACATCTCGAGAAACGTTATTGAGTAGAACTTGTAGGAAATTTCATCAGCTTTCATTTTAGCGCGGTTCCTCCCTCCCTTCATAGGGAGGAACCCCGCTTATAAGGTTGATCTCATGAAACAATCCGGAAGTGCCGACTAGAAAATTTTGAGTTTCAGAACCCCTGGAGACCGAAAATGACGGTGGCTCAAATTTTTGTATATATATATATATAAATATATATATATATATATATATATATATGTGTGTGTATAAATTTATATATATATATATATATTTGTCTGTTCGCGGCGTAGCTCAGAGAGTAATGGTCCAATTTTGATTAAATTTGGTACAAATATCTTTTGTCTAATTTGATAGGTCAAGTTCATTAACCAGCAGAATCCGCCCACTGTAAGTTGGCGTTTGGGGCGAAGTTCGCGCAAAAAAAATCGTAACGCTTGTAAGAACTCTTTTTATAGGCTTCTTGGGCTAGGAAAACGAATGAAACCATCAAGGCGATAGCTTTAACTGTTTTCGAGAAAATTGGAAAAATAGTTTTTGAATACCGTTTTTGGTTTGGGTACTTAGAATCATGGGATTCAGTTGAAACATTTTCTGCATATTCTATTTTCATTAAAACTAATATGTTGAAATTTTTGTTACGTTTGGAGTTAATGAAGGGTTAGAATAAAATATTTTATTAACAGACATAAAAAGTTTTGGTAACTTTCCTTAATATCTCGAAAAAAGTTGAGAATCTTGGCTTCAACTTTAGTTGCGACGTTAATACCACGTAGTCGAGACAGCCAGTCAGCCACAACATTCTCTTTGCCAGGGGTATATTTGACCTGGAAATTGTATTGAGCGAGGCGTTCTTTCCATCGGAGGATCCTGGAAGAGGTGTCCTTCAAAGATGCGACCCACTGGAGGGGTTTACGGTCCGTCTTGATTGTAAACGGCCTACCGTACAGGTACGGCCGGAAATGTTCTGTAGCCCAAACAATTCCTAACAGCTCTCTCTCAATGGCGCTGTATCTTTCTTCGGTTTCCGTGAGGCGCCTGCACGCGTATGCTATCGGTCTCTCTCCTTCCGGCCACTGTTGCGCTAGGACGGCTCCAACTGCGTCGTCACTGGCATCCGTCGTCAGGATGAATGACTTTTCAAAATCTGGAAATGCGAGCACTGGCTCCGACTTCAGCATCGCTATACACTGCTCTACGTTAGTCACCATCTGAGGAGTTACCCGAATTCTATTGCCTTTTTTAAGGAGGCCGTTGATTTCAGCAAGTTTATCTGCCATGGCTGGCAGTCGTTCTCCCAGTCGCGCTGAGCGTTTGGCCCTCGACATGTTCGACATCACGGAAATCCTCCACTATCTCTTGCAGTTCGTTCGCATCGCGACTGCTGGCGTTGATTTCCTGGTTCCGTTCCTCCGCAGTATCCGTGTAACAGTAACACTGGTTTCCCATTTCCACTGTCCAACTCTCCTTCTCTGATGTTAGTTGCCCCTGTAATATGTTGAGGACGTCACATCCTAGGATGCCGCGCTTGGAACTACATGGGCCACGATCATCTTTCCTCTGATGTCCCACATGTCAGTCGGGATCTAAATTTTTCCCACTACTGTGCAGTCACCTCCGAGTGTCAGTAACTTGCAGCGGCACTTCCGCATCGCTTGGTTCATCCATTCTTGCGTCTTCCCCGTCAACGCTGCTTCGCCGACGAGTGTGCAGGTACTCCTCGTATCCACCAACCACCTGAGTCCCGCCTCCTCCACTATTGGCAACCCACTACCTTCTTCATGCCGCAAGCTCTTCGAGTTGCCGCTCTTCTGACACCAATCTCATTGTCGATTGCTGTTGGCCCACGCTCTTCTCAGGACGGCTGCGTACGAGGCCAGAGGTCCGGCTGCTTTTTGGGCCTGTCTTGCTCTGATGCGCTGTCGTCGTCCGAGTCTATCTCGGATATGTCTTCCCTCGGTTGAGCGCGCTCCCTCCGCATTCGGTGGAAATTTACTTCCATTGGGTCACCTAAGTTTTTCTCTGGTCTACGTACATAAGGGCATTGTCTCGCAACGTGTCCAAAATTTTCGCACTCAAAACACTTAATCTTTGGACAGCGCGCAGCAATGTGTCCGGGTCAACCGCACTCATAACACTTCCGGTCGCTCCCTTCACTTCTCCTTCGCGGTGGATCACGTCTATACTGCTCTCGAGGCGCAGGTGGCCTCGATGGTCTCCTGTCTCGCCCCCTGAGACGACCGCTTCCTTCAGTGGGTCGGCCATATTCTCTGCGTGGTCTCCCTCTTGGTTTGATCCAGAGTTCCTCCTCTAGTGTTGCTGAATGGTCCTCTGTTTCTTTTTCACCCTCGTCTATCATCATTTGAGCGACAGTCGCGAACTCCTTCGCTTCATCGAAGCACCGACCCGTCTCCTTGCTGAGGTGTACCTTGAGAACCTGCGGTAACACTAACTTCATCGCGGCAGTTGCTGTTGTCTCTTATCGTTCACCTAACTTATCGACAATTTTGTTGTGCCATGCGATAAGTTTGGTGGCGAAATTTCCGTCTGATTGATGCGGCTTCTTCGTTTCTTTGAGCACTTTGACGAAATCCTCCTCCGGGGCCCATCTCCCGCCTCCGTAGGCCTTCTTTAGTCTCTCCTTGAGGGTGTCCCACGTAGTGCTTGTTTCGCACTGTACCTGGTTCAGTACGTGTCTGCGCATGCGTCCTATGAGCGCTGCTTTTAATGTCACTACCTCGTCGCGGTCTAGCCAGCCGGCTGATGCTTTGTTGGCAATACCGTCGGATATGCGTTGTCCATCCTTTAAAAGGTGAGAAAGTTCTCCCACGTCACCCGAGAATTTCTCTATCTGGCTTATCGCGGTCCGCATGTCTTGCGCATTAGTTGCCTGGAATTTCAGCCATTCCAAAGTGACTGAGCATCTTCCCCTGTAGCCATTCTTTTTTGACAAAGTCCGACTCGCAGGAACTGCATCATCTTAGCGCGGTTCCTGTTCATATCCTATTGTCATTTGAAAAGCTTAGAATAGAAACAGATAATATTTTCCTTGGCCTTTGTTCAAAGGGTTTTATGGCTTTACCTGGTTGGGTCCGCCAGACCCTAGAATCCTCTTCTACCGATACTTCATTTCATACATTTCAATGAATTGGAAAATATCAAATTTTTTCACATATTCCTGTGTTCTTTTACTATATTAATAATTCTACAAATAAAATCAATTAAAAAATAAAATAAAAAAACCAACAGCATGAAGGCAATTGAAAATATTCAAAACACGTCATCGAATCTCTTTCTCTTGGCAAGCTATATTTCTAACAATGAATTGTTTTTCTTATTTTGCCTAATCTGTTTTATTGACAAATACATTATCCAACTATAAGCAATTAAAAAATAACAACGAATAAAAACTGACAAACAGAACAGTTCGAATAAGCGAAATCAATTACTTTAAATTTTTAAGCAATTTAAAGTTTATTTCTCCGATTGACTACGCCTAATCAAAACTTTCATCAGAACCTTTTGTGTAGAGCATTTAGTAAGCTTTCTAATGGTATTCTTCCGTTTACGAAGATTCTCAACCTTTTTCGAGCAATAAAAACTGACAAAAAGAACTGTTCGAATAAACGAAATCAATAACTTCAAAGTTAAAGCACTTATTTCTCCGATTAACATCACCTAATCAAAAATTGTTTCAGAATCTTTTTTGTAGAGAATTTATAAAGGTTTCAAATAATTTCTATCCACTTATCACGATTTCCCAACCGTGTTCGAGATATTAATGAAATTATACGAAGTTCCCAAAACTTTTCATGTCTGTTCATAAAATATTTTATTCTAACCCTTCCTTAACTCCAAAGGTAACCAAAAGTTTAACATGTTAGTTTTGATGAAATTCAAACATGCAAAAAACGTAACCAAACCAAAAAGTTGATTTAACAACTATTTTCCAATTTTCTCAGAAACGGTTAAAGCTATCGCCTTAATCATGGTTTTATTCGTTTTAGTAGCCCAAGAAGCCTATAAAACGAGTACTTACAAGCATATGAACTCAAAAACGTAAGCGTTACGATTTTTTTAGCGTGAATTTCGCCCTAAACGCCATCTTCCAGTGGGCGGATTTTGCTGGTTAACGAACTTGACCTTTCAAATTGGACGACGGATTTTTGTACCAAATTTCATCAAAATCGGACCATTAGGGACTCCAGAAATCCGCGAACAGACAAATATATAAATATATATATATATATATATATATATATATATATATATATATATATATATATATATATATACAATTCCACGATTTCTGACCTTTATTTATGTATACATATATATATATATATATATATATATATATATATATATATATATACACATATATATACACATATATATATATATATATATATATATATATATATATATATATATCGCTTTACTCGAGCCAGATTTTGAAGAAACAGAAAATTGCGCGAAAAAATCGCTTTGCATAGGCTTCCAGATACATCTTTTGGAAGTAATTTTATCAAAGGAATTACACCATTCTCAACCGTCACTGTGAAAAGAGGAAAAAATACAATATTCTAGAAGTTTCGTTTTGGCTACTCCAAAAATTGCAAATTAAGTTTAAGTTTAAGACGCTTGTCATTCATACCAACTAAAGATGCTAAAAATTATAGAAAAAAATACAGACATTTTGAGATAATCCTACATTCAATATCTCGAAATAGATCGGGAAATCAAGGTACTTGGAATGGAATCATATCAAGGCCTTCTCAATCTCCTACCAAAACTTCTTCTACAATTATCAATTGGGCGACCTCAGACTGGAATAGTTTTTCTCATTGTTCTCCTCAGTTTGTAATGGATTTTGTTGTTATTTTAAATGTTTTTTAGCAGTAAAATTCATATAATGTTAAAAAAAGTCCGACTCGCAGGAACTGCGTCATCTTAGCGCGGTTACGTACATCTGGAACAAATGATATATATCAGCATTACAAATCACAGGAAACTGACACTAGCCAACATACACAGAAATGGATAATTCTTAATATGTATAAGTCAATACAATTTTGTACTAAAAACGTACTTACTCTTTGACTACTGCTGAGAAGGCTCTATTCCAAACAACTAAAAATTCGTTGTCATTTTAATTATCTTGTTATACTAGCAAATTCCTTTTACTATTATAATCTACTGTAAATATGTGCTTCATAACGAATAAAATTCCATTCTGTCGAGGGTTAAATCTTTCTATAAAATAAGAAATAAGGATAACTTCAGTCAGAGGCTATGAGGAAGGTTATATAGACAGGAGAATTCAAAACAAACTACTTCATCATGAGTACCACAGCCACTCCAAACTTATTATTACCCATACCTTTCACCGTTATTTAGCTTATTTTACTATACTAATTTTACTGATAAATGCAATTTAAAACAAGAAACAACTAATTAAAAAGTGAGATAAACAAAGAGAAAACCCATTTTAAAACAACAAAACAAGCACTTTTCAAGTTTTAAGCGCTTATATCTCTGAATGACGTTGCCCAATCGAATATTGCTTCAGAACCGTTTTTGTAGAAACTTTAGTAAGCATTCGAATGGTCACCTTCCACTTACCACGAATTCCCAACCGTTATCGAAATATTTACGAAAAATGTATGAAGATCCGAAAACTTTTCATGTCTATTAATAAAATATTTTTTTTGCATACTTCCTTAACTCCAAATATAACCAACATTTAAACATATGAGTTGGGATTAATTTCCAAGAACTAGAAAATATTTCAATTGAATCCCGCGATTCTAAGTACCCTCAAAAAAATAATGACTTACAAAAATATTGATTCCACTTTTCATAGGAACGGTTAGAGATATCGCCTTGAAAATGGTTTCATTCGTTTTCCTATGTTAAGAAACATATAAAACAAGTACCTGCAAGCATATGAACTCAAAAACGTTACGATTTTTTTTGCGCAAATTTTGCCCCAAAAACTATCTTCCAGTGGGCGGATTCTGCTGGTTAAAGAACTTGACCTTTCAAATTAGAAGACAGATATTTGTACCAAATTTCATCAAAATCGGACCATTTTTAAACCGTCAGAAGCGCGAACAGACAAGCATATATATATATATATATATATATATATATATATATATATATATATATATATATATATATACATATACAAATTTGAACCACCTATATTTTCGTGATCTATGGGGTCTGAAACGAGAAAGTTTCTGGTCGGCACGTCCGGATCGCGTCATGAGGTCAACCTCATAAGCGGGTTCTCCCTATGGAGATAGGGAGGAACCGCGCTAAAAGGTAAGTTGAAGAGAAACATAGTTTTCATACAGCTTTCCTTAAGGGTAAATACTACTAACTTTTTTTTATGGCATATAATTCTTGCTTAACAAATTAAAAAGTCCGACTCGCAGGAACTGCGTCATCTTAGCGCGGTTACGTACATCTCGAAGAAATGGAATAGATTAGCATCACAAATCACAGAAAACTGACAGTAGTCAACTTATACAGAAGCGGATAATTCTTAATCTGTATAAGTCAATACAAGTATGTACTGAAAACGTACTTACTCTTTGGCTACTGCTGAGAAGGCTTTATTGTAAACACCATAAATTCGTTGTCATTTTAAGTATCTTGTTTTACTATCAAATTCGTTTTACTGTTTTAAGCAACTGTAAATATGTGCTTCATGGCGAATTAAATTCTATCTGTCGTGGGTTAAATCTTTCTATAAAATAAGAAATAACAATAACTTCAGTTGGAGGCTATGAGGAAGGTTATATAGACAGAATTCAAAACAAACTACGTCATCATGATTAGCCACAGCCATCTTGATTACCACAGACACTCGAAACTTATTACCATTACCTTTCACCGTTTCTTAGCTTATTTTACTACAATACTAATTTTACTGATAACTGCAATTTAAAACTAGAAACAGCCAACTAAAAAAGTGAGACAAAGAAAGAGAAAACCCATTTTAAAACAACAAAACAAGCACTTTTCAAGTTTTAAGCGCTTATATCTCTGATTAACGTTGCCCCAACGAATATTGCTTTTGTAGAGAATTTAGTAAGCATTCGAATGGTCACCTTCCACTTAGCACGATTTCCCAACCGTTATCAAGATATTTACGAAAAATTTATGAAGAACCGAAAACTTTTCATGTCTATTAATAAAATAATTTTTTTCGCATACTTCCTTAACTCCAGATATAACCAAAATTTAAACATCTTAGTTGGGATTAATTTTTAAGTTGTAGAAAATATTTCAATTGAATTCCGCGATTCTAAGTACTCACAAAAAATATAATGACTTACAAAGACATTTATTCCACTTTTCTCAGGAACAGTTACAGATATCGCCTTAAAAATGGTTTCATTCGTTTTCTTATGTCAAGAAACCAGCCACGTTTTCTTATGTCAGATTTTGGCCACCTATATTTTCGTGATCTAAAGGGTCTGAAACGTGAAAATTTCTAGTCGGGACTTCCGGATTGCGTCATGAGGTCAACCTCATAAGCGGATTCTCCCTATGGAGATAGGGAGTAACCGCGCTAAAAGAAAGGGCTCAATACGTCTCTTTGAATCAGACCCTGTGCCACCCTAAAAGCGCCACGCTGCATTAGTAGCTTTTACGCTACAAATCGCTAAGATCCCAACCTTTCGTTGAATGGTAGCATTACTTTACAAGGCCTTATTAGCAGAAGATTTTAGTACTAATACCTAATTAGTCAATCGCTACGGAGAAAGGGCGTTTTCACTATCTTAGGTAAATGTGAGGGATCTTAGGCCCTAACAAAGTTGTTTTCGATTGAGAAAGTCCGTTTGGCAGTCAGGTAAAGGTCTCTGTTCCTCATCCCACATAAGAAATCGGTTTAATAAGATCGTTAAGGTGGTGAACACCTTAAATATGCAATTCACAAGTGCGAAGCCACGATAATTTATGGGGTTACGCTATTTGCCTTCTTATTACTCATGGACATAAGGATTTTTCACCAACGTTTGAGAATTTTTTCGAAACATTGTTTCGAATTAAATAAACTTCCTGGGTAATTCGTCATTTTTTGGTAATCGGGAAATGTTTCGAAATAATTTGTAACTCAATTACGTAATGCCTTGAAATTAGTAAAGTTATAAGTATTTGTTTCAGGTAGAGTTACAAATATAATCCCGAGTTGTGCGGTTCGTTCCAGATAACAACCTTTGCTCCAACTTCAAAGTGCTGTAGATGAAAGCAGAAGCCGCCAACTTCAGGCACTTCTGTAGAACAAGCAGATTTCTATAAATACACCAAGTCTATACATTATCTTCATCAACTGACAACTCGCCTCCCACTTAAATCCTTTGATATATTTCTCCTAACTAATGTTAAAGGAAGATCTATGAGTATAAATAGAGTATAGTAATTTAATAAAATACTCATATTTTCATGAATTAACATTCTACAATGTAAAAACAAACATACCTACCAAGTTGCTTCTGCTATCTGGTCACAAAGAAGTCGAAACAAGAATAACTGTAGACATATTGACAAAACTCATCATTAAACCGCAGCATAGCTCACATAAAACAGTGACGTTGTCCTACTTCAGCAAAATCATAAGAACTAACACTGAAACAAGAAAGAATGAGATTGGTTGAAGGTAATTGAAATTTAAGAAAAATGTTAACTACCCATCATGAAGCCACCAGAGTTCATCTTTAAAAAATGCGAATACACCCAAGTAGAAATTCTACTCCTTATCGTCTCCGTGGTAATCCGACGCATGGTCTATCATGTCAAAGGGAGTCCTACAGATAATAATTATTACCTGTAGGATTGATTATAATCAATAAAAAAAATGCTTCTTAATTTAATAACATAATTATGTGGATCTCAATAAATACACTTTAGCACAGTCTAACGGTCTCAGGTATTGACATATTCACTCCTACGTTAATTTTACAGTTTACTTCACGACGTAATGCTTAGAATGGTAATTATTTTCATATAATCTACATAATGTCTTCGTGATAAATCTATATGTTTACTTTCTAATTTATTTTTTTTAACTGCTGATAAAGCTTTGGCATTAAGATATCCCGAAAAGTTCCAATAAAATTAGTTAGTTCCTCTTGAAAGGTCAGTCTTCTGTTTATTTATTATTTATATATTTAGATAGGATGTCTTAGCTATAATTAATTCTTCTTCATACAGTCAGCCCTCAATAATAACAGTTGAGGGTTACAACAAAGCTCAGTGTTAAAGCAACACAAAATTAAAAATAGAAATACTAAAAATTATTTCTATGACATTATTTCAGACAATACAGACTTAAATATATACCAACAGAGACAAACAATTACTAGACCTTTGGCCATTAGAGCAAATTAATTAATTATTCGTATGACTCCTAGGATAATCTAGCGGAGAACCAAATTCCATTCGGAGCTCCATGGATTTTCCCAAATTTGAATATAGACTTCACACTAACAAAATTCAGCAAAACTAACACTGTGCCGACAGTATACAAGGCAATGTATAATGAAAGGTTTGGGAAATTTACTGATCAATTAATTATTTTTACAGATGGCTCGAAAACAAACACAGGAGCCGGATGTGGAAACTTTATTGACAGTGAGAGAAATCTCGCTCTTCCCTTGAATCCACATACCAGCATTTTTAAAGCAGATTTACGAGATATTAAAATTGGTTTTGAGAATTTCGGAGCTCTTGACACAAGCAAACTGGTGTGCGTGCACTGACTTGCATAGTGTCCTGCAAGCTCTCCAAAATAAATTCACTAAGGACTCACATCTTCATGAAGTTTTCAATATGTTGGCTGCCTTGTTCTCCGGAAGATCAACTGTGTCGTTTCTCTGGATACCGGGGATCGGGCATTCGGGGCAACGACAAAGCGGATGAATTGGCGAGGCAGGCTGCTGCTATGCCAGCTCACTCTGCCTCTCCAATTCATATAAAGGATGTGAAGAGCTACTTGAAACTCCTAGTAAAGAATAAGTGGCAGGAATATTTTAACAATAAAGATGTATTTATTAAAAATGTCGAGGGCTATGTGGTGATCGAGAGACAAACTGGGAACACGAAAAACCGAGACGACGTTGTGTTGACCCGTTTGAGAATTGGACAACCGTGTTTAACTCATATGGTTGGTGGACGCCGACCCCTCTGCGAGCGATGTGGTGCTCTTCTAGATTTAATGCACATCCTAGTGGAGTGGCCGGAGCTCGAGGAAGCAAGGCGGCGGCGCAATCTACCAAATACACCAAGTCATCTGCTAAGTAGGACAGAGCCATTTCTGAAAAGACTGATGGATTATCTCAAAGACATAGAGGGTTTCTACCAATTAAAAAAACAAATCTCTGAACATTGTAAAAGAAGAATTTAAAATATTTGTACAAACGCTATACTAATTTATTTATTATTATTTTAACGATTTATTTGTGTAAATGCAATTTATTGAATGAGTGTGTAAGTATACTAAATGTGTAAATATACTTCTTTTAGATTTAGATTTATCTTTAATGGTTGATCCGTTTTTGTTTTTTTTCAGGGGTTTTTTTTTGATTTTTTTTCTGGGGGGATTCATTAAATCTCATCAAAACAAGGAAGTTAATGTTAGTGTAACCTCTAAAATATTAATTTCCTAGACTTAGAACTTTTAGAAGTTGTTTTCTCCCCTGAAATGTTGTACGATTTGGCCCCATTTGAGAATATTCGTCTATCTAATATATTTTCAAGTTTAAAGCTTAAAGCATTCGCTCGTTGTGTCATTGGCATGGATAAAGAAGTAAATTTGGTAAAAATCTATTTAATTCCTTAGAGATTGTAATAATGTATAATAGTTCTTTTAGTGCGTTTTCAACCTCCCTCTGTACTCACACACACACACACACACACACACATATATATATATATATATATATATATATATATGTTTGCTAATCGCTTTTTTACAGGCGAAATTCGCGTGAAAAAAGTCGTGTATTTTACGGCTTCGCGTTATAGTCTTCCAGGTACATTTATTATATGTTTTTTAACGAAGAGAAACAAATTACACAATTTTTAGGGCTGTAAATGTTTTCTCGACAAGTTAGTAAAACTAGTTTTCCGTACTAATAGAATATGTTTTCCTAACGGTTCAGGGACATAGAAAAGATGGATTCTGTTGAAACTTTCTCTAGATGTTTGCAATCAATTAAAAAAGTCCGACTCGCACGAACTGCGTCATCAGAGGGATATCATTCGGAGAAATGTTTTTTTAATTGCATATAATATATAAAGGAATTATTTAGTAATATAAGGTAGGAAAATTAGCAACATATTTGTAATAGAGTTTTACTCGAGCGAAATTAGAGAAGGAGTAATTTCCGCTTAGGATACTGTCAGTTTCCGGTTGTGATGCCTGAATTTGTGCTTCTCAGATTTCATTTTAAATTTTAACACGTGTTTATTTTTTTCACGAAACAGCAAAACAAAACATTTACAGGTTCAAACCACTCTAGGGATAAGAACAGAAAGGATTATACTACTACGATTATTTATAAAGTAATAATGACACAAGGCCAGCGGCCAAAGCCACGTTGTATGCACCGGTTCCCGTTGATAGCCGATTTTAAGCAACGTCTGGTGTCGTCAGTACTTATATGGGTGGCCGACCACATGCCGTTGGCATTATAAAAGGGCGGCAACCTGTAGATAGCCCTGCATTGATAGCCCAATTGTTAATACGCCGTTAAACAAAAAAAATATATTACAAATATAATAATAATGTAGGATTGCCTCTCTAAAGATTTCATGAAATGCACCATTAACTATTTCATCTGTTGTATCCTTGAATTGTCCAAGGATTCCCCTATAGACTCCCTAGTTGAGTTTAGGGACGTTCCGTAAAGTAAATACGAGTAGGTACTTTTGTTTCGAAACCAAGTACTAATACCATCAAATCTATTTTGCGATAGTTACTGGGTTTCGAAACACAATTGCTTGGCATCGAATTGAATCAGACAGACCTTACAACTTAGTAGCCCAAGTGAGTCAGAAAATGATACCTTTTCTACTCTACCACTCGAATACTTATTTATTTAAATTTTAACGCACATTATTATTAACTAAGAATTTTAGGACGGGTTATCTATAGGTTACCAACCTTTTCTAGCCAGGATATGGCTGATGCCTTTTCTTTTTAGCGCGGTTCCTCCCTCCCCCATAGGGAGGAACCGCGCTTATAAGGTTGATACAATGAAACAATCCGACAGTGCCGACTAGAAAATTTCGCGTTTCAGAACCCCTAGAGACCGAAAATAACGGTGGTTCAAATTTGTATATATATATATATATATATATATATATATATATATATATATATATATATATATATATTTGTCTGTTCGCTCATTTCTGGCTTCCCTAATGGTCCGATTGTGATGAAATTTGGTAGAAAAATCCGTCGTCCAATTTGAAAGGTCAAGTTCGTTAACCAGCAAAATCCTTCCACTGGAAGATGGCGTTTGGGGCGAAATTCGCGCAACAAAAATCGTAACGCTTACGTTTTTGAGTTCATAAGCTTGTAAGCACTCGTTTTATAGGCTTCTTGGGCTGGGAAAACGAATGAAACCATTTTCAAGGCGATAGTTTTAACCGTTTTCGAGAAAATTGGAAAAATAGTTTTTGAATACCGTTTTCGGTTTGGGTACTTAGAATCATGGGATTCAGTTGAAAAATTTTCTGCATGTTCTACTTTCATTAAACCTAATATGTTGAAATTTGTGTTACGTTTGGAGTTAAGGAAGGGTTAGAATAAAATATTTTATTAACAGACATAAAAAGTTTTGGTAACTTTGTATACTTTCCTTAATATCTCGAAAAAGGTTGAGAATCTTGGAAAACAGAAGGATACCATTAGAAAGCTTGCTAAATGTTCTACAAAAAAGGTTCTGATGAAAGTTTTGATTAGACGATGTCAATCGGAGAAATAAGTGCTTAAAACTTTAAAGTAATTGTTTTCGCTTATTCAAACTGTTCTTTTTGTCTGTTTTTATTCCTTGTTATTTTTTAACTACTTATAGTTGGATAATGTATTTGATAATAAATCAGGTTAAGAAAAATAAGAAAAACAATTTAATCTTAGAGATATGGATTTCCAAGATATATAGCTTTTCAACTGCCTAGCGTCCTTCCTAGGGAGGGTTCTTTGTCTTTGATTTTGGTACTTAGAATTATGGGATACAGTTGAAACATTTTCTGCATGTTCGAGTTTCATCAACACTAATATGTTGAAATTTTTGTTACGTTTAGAGTAAAGGAAGGGTTAGAATAAAATATTTTATTAACAGACAAAAAAAGTTTTGGTAACTTTGTATAATTTCGTTAGTATCTCGAAAACCGTTGACAATCTTGTGAAGCGGAAGATTACCATTCGGAAGCTTACTAAATGCTCTACAAAAAAGGTTCTGAAGAAAGTTTTAATTAGGCGATGTCAATCGGAGAAAAAAGTGCTTAAAGCTTTAAATTAATTGATTTCGTTTATTCCAATGGTTCTTTTTGTCTGTTTTATTTCTTGTTATTTTTTAATTGCTTATAGTTGGATAATGTATTTGACAATAAAACTGGTTAAGTAAAATAACAAAAACAATTTATTGTTAGAAATATAGATTTCCAAGATTCCAAGACCTTGTCACTAGCGGGTCCGTTTCTAGTGTAGCCGACCCTTCCAGGTAAGATTGTAAATCATGACCTTTCAAGACTTTACTACTCACAGGAATGGCGTTAGTGACCTTAAGGGTTGACACGCCATTATCATAATTAATTAAAAAAAAAGACTGGTGGAACCAAAATAATAACTGCTTCTATTTTAATCTTTCTAAATTAGACTAGGGATATGAACGGAACCGCGCTAATATGATGCAGTTCCTGCGAGACGGACTTTTTTCTAATAAAAAGCCACCATCCCATAGTGGGAATCGAAACCACGGCCCTTGGCGTTGAGTGTTAAGTGCTCACGCCTTAACACTCACGGCCACCAGGCCTCCACCACTCGAAAATGATTTTTGGAAACATTATAAGGAGTTAGCACATGGGCACAAGAAGAAAAAAAAATCTCATCGGGGTGATGAATGTCTCTATATTTATCAAATACAGTAGTTCCCCTTAATAGCAACCCATTTGCAGAATAGGATGACATGAAATTTGTATTTCCATCTCTGTACAGATATGCACAACAATATTTAATTGTAGTCTCAACATCGGTTTCAATCGATTGCTTAATTTCCAAAGCCGGAGCAACAATGTCGCAAACAAGGAACATATTGTCTCCACATTACCTACAGAAGTTAGTGTTTTGTGGCAATCTTGATGCTGAAGTGTTTAATATTCTTAATAGAGTGCAAATGACCATCGTAGTCGGTGCACAAAAAGTTAAATCCAATATACTTAATAATAAATGATAATTTTGGTTAATTACATAAAAATTAGTTCATTAATTACTTTTATTGTCCTTTAACTGGTGATAGTCCATCCGAGGTAATGATATCCGGAACCCTTGCACAGCCTCCTCACCCATCAGCATCCCCAGTCAGAACACTTCTTGGTAATGCTCACAAATATAATGGTTGATTTCAAATGACATATTGGAAACATACATTTTTAAATTTTAACTTACATTTATTATAGACAACCAATTTTAACCGTAGCGCCCCAGTGTCAAAAAACATTAAACTTTAATTACTTATCAATTGATGAATAACATATATTATGACGGGAACCGTGCTCTAATAAACTGCACAAAATTATATAGTAGCATTAATTTTGATGATACATTATTTAACGCAATAGAATAACTACTTATCTGCCGTGACGAAGCACGGGAATTCAGCTAGTATTATATATGTACTGCAGATTCTCAGGAGTTGGATCAATTTATTTACAATTTGCTAACAATTTTTAAGAGCCTCTGCTACATTCCTACGTATATTTAGTTACGTAAACACTGCATCATGCTCAGGACATTCCTCTATTGTACGTCGTATGGTTGAAATTTGAGAGCATGGATCTCAAAGGAGATTCTTTTTTAATCAGATGGCGATGTGACATATAGCCTATTCGAAGACTTGTTGCTACTACTTCCTCCCTTCGATTGCCTATTTCTGCACTCCTCCAAACCGTTGTTATGGTTTTGGCTCAATTGAGCTTGCTTCTTGGGAGCAGGGTTGGGCAAACGTTAGCGGTGGCTAATATCTAATACCTTCTCGCTAATTTAGCGGTACTGATAAGAGCCTGCGCTAACGATTAGCGCATAGCGACGGCAGTGCGCTAATCGCTAATATATTCAGGAAATGTTTAAATATCGTGATAGCTAATATCATTAGCTATTGTTACAACATTTTGTCATCTCAAAGAATACTTCCGGTCTGCTCTGAGCCCGGGGGCACGCAATGCATATAATTTTAGGTAAAACTGAAGTTTAGCGTCCTCCAAACCGATTTCTTTCAAATTTTTTACAATAACGTATTTTGATGCACTAAATACGAATCCGTTAAAAAAAAAAGTTCGCATACTTAAAGTTAGGTAAAAATGCAGTTTAGCGTCCTCAAAACCGATTTCTCTCAAATTTAGTATAATAACGTATTTTAGTGCACTCAACACGAATCCGTAAAAAAAAAGTTCGCATTCAACTAGGAAAGAAGTTATTAAGCACTAATGTTCACTGTTAGGAAGGTTATAAAAGTATGCGTTAAAAGCGTATTTGTCAACACGCGCATGCGCAGATATGCAACATTGGGAAACAGAGAACCCTCGTTTGAAATGTTCATAAACCATTTATTCAAAAATATTGTCAATTTTAAGGGCATCCTCACCCCTGGGTTTTGATATCTTCTTGAGCGAGCGTAGCGAGAGGAAACGCATAGCAAGTATGCCTAAAAAAAGAAGTTTCATTCAACTAGGAAAGAAGTTATTAAGCACTAAAGTTCGCTGTTATGGGGGTTATAAGAGCTAATGTAAACAACTAAATTTGTCAACATGCGCATGCGCGCTTATGGAAAAGTTCGTAATAAAGAAGTTTCATTGAAATTTAGCATTAATTATTAAAATTCAACAGCAGTTATTTATTCACAACCATTTTTTTTAAATAATGAAACACTCTTCACATTTCTTGTTTCGTTCATGAAAAGTATTATATAACAGAAATACCTAAATTAGCTAATGCCTTTATAATTATTACTTCGTTCTAATTCGCGCCTGCTGAACTTTAATTGTCAACATACTCTTATTTTATAAAAAAAAAAAAAATAGCAATAAAGTTGCACGAATTTATTATTCTCTTCAAACGTGCTCATAAATATGAAGAGCGCTTAAAGGCATTTTTCTGTGCGATTGGGGATTTGTGTCCACAGAACATCGCGTCTCAAGAAGAAGAAGAAAGCTAAGAAGGATGTCTAGGAAGATAAGAAGAATGTCTAGGACGACGCTTTTAGGCATACATGCTATGCGTATTCTCTCGCTACGCTCGCTCAAGAAGATATCAAAACCCAGGGGTGAGGATATCCTTAAAATTGACAATATTTTTGAATAAATGGTTTATGAACATATCAAACGAGAGTTCTCTGTTTCCCAACGTTACATATCTGCGCATGCGCATGTTTACGAATACGCTGTTTAGGCCTACTTTTAGAACCTTCCTAACAGTCAACGTTAGTGCTTGATAACTTCTTTCCTAGTTGAATGCGAACTTTTTTTTAACGGATTCGTGTATAGTGCATCAAAATACATTATTGTACAAAATTTGAAAGAAATCGGTTATGAGTACACTTAACTGCAGTTTTACCTAACTTTGAGTATGCGAACTTTTTTTTAACGGATTCGTGTTTAGTGCATCAAAATACGTTATTGTACAAAATTTGAAATAAATCGGTTATGAGGACACTTAACTGCAGTTTTACCTAACTTTAAGTATGCGAACTTTTTTTTAACGGTTTCGTATTTAGTGCATCAAAATACGTTATTGTACAAAATTTGAAAGAAATCGGTTAGGAGGACGCTAAACTTTTAACGTTTTACCTAAAGTTATATGCGGTGCATGCCCCCGGGCTCAGAGCAGACCGGAAGTAACTATAGCTAAAGGTATTAGCTATCACGATATTTAAACATTTCATGAATAAATTAGCGATTAGCGCACTGTCGTCGCTATGCGCTAATCGTTAGCGCAGGCTCTTATCAGTACCGCTAAATTAGCGAGAAGGTATTAGATATTAGCCACCGCTAACGTTTGCCCAACCCTGCTCCCAAGAAGCAAGCTCAATTGAGCCAAAACCATAACAACGGTTTGGAGGAGTGCAGAAATAGGCAATCGAAGGGAGGAAGTAGTAGCAACAAGTCTTCGAATAGGCTATATGTCACATCGCCATCTGATTAAAAAAGAATCTCCTTTGAGATCTATGCTCTCAAATTTCAACCATACGACGTACAATAGAGGAATGTCCTGAGCATGATGCAGTGTTTACGTAACTAAATATACGTAGGAATGTAGCAGAGGCTCTTAAAAATTGTTAGCAAATTGTAATTTTTGTAGTGTAGACTACATTACTGAATAATTGGCTGTAAATAACCTATATAAATAAAATAAAAAGTTCTGCTCTTTTACATTTCTTATGAGAAATGTTCAATTATTATTTTTTTAAATAATTTGCTTCCAGAGTTATATTAATACATGATACTGTACTACTTAATAAATATACAAAAACTTCATTTTCCATCTTTTGATCTGACGCAGAAACAGGATAAAGTCCCCCTAGTGGGTGATAACGCTCTACGCGGCGGCTTTGGGAACCTACGTCTGGCGGGCTAATTCTAATGAAACAGAGTTTAAAGAAAACCCTCCTTTCCAATAGACCGGTTTACTTCATTTTTACAACACATCTTTCTCATGAGATACCCACGACGTATACCGCGTTTCGTTACAATACAGCAGAAATCACGGCCGGTATGAGTATATTAGTACTTTAGGTCCGGAGTAAACCCCCCCCCCTCCAAATAACCCGATTTAGTTTATTTTTACAACCCATTTTTCTCTGTTCATTACCACCACGAATATCGAGTTTCGTTGAAATGTAACAAAAATGACCGCTGGTAGTGGCAAATTGGTATTGTGGGTCCGGAGTAAACCCCCCCCCCTCATAATGAACCGATTTAGTTTATTTTTACAGCGTTTTTCTCTCTTTAGATCAACATAACGAATACCGAGTTTCTTTGCAATATAACAAAAACTACGGCTGGCATGGTCAAATTAGTGTTTTGAGTCCGCGGTAAACCCCCCCCCCCCCCCCCCTCCCGGTGGATAGATTTTGGCGGTTTACGAACTCGTTCAATCGTTTGCTAATCGAACGCTATATACCACGTTTCGTGAAGAAAAAACAAAAACTCTGGCCGCTATCGTGTTAATAGACACACACACACACACACACATATATATATATATATATATATATATATATATATATATATATATATATATAGCGAAAGGACAGAAACAGAAATGCCAAAGCAATTTGACATGATCATTCAATTCATTTTTATTTGATCTTGATTTAATTAACATAAAGAGTTTTTGGTTTCTTCTCATTCTGGATTTACGCTGTTTCTTCTTCATTGCGAACAGGTGAGTAAGGAGGCTTGTCGTTGGTTTCTGTAAGGAATATCCCTCGTGCACTAGAAAGAAAACAGTTTTTAATACATGAATTCAGACAAGTTTTAAGGATCACCAATGTTTTAAATAACAACTACTGCTAAAGTACTTTCACAATTAATGGATATAAAAGATAGGAAGGACCCCGCTAGGCATTTGAAAAGCTATCTTGGAAATCCATATCTCTAAGATTAAATTGTTTTTCTTATTTTTCTTAACCTGATTTATTATCAAATACATTATCCAACTATAAGTAGTTAAAAAATAACAAGGAATAAAAACAGACAAAAAGAACAGTTTGAATAAGCGAAAACAATTTCTTTAAAGTTTTAAGCACTCATTTCTCCAATGACGATTGACATCGTCTAATCAAAACTTTCATTAGAACCTTTTTTGTAGAGCATTTAGTAAGCTTTCTAATGGTATCCTTCTGTTTACCAAGATTCTCAACCTTTTTTGAGATATTAAGGAAAGTATACAAAGTTACCAAAACTTTTTATGTCTGTTAATAAAATATTTTATTCTAACCCTTCCTTAACTCCAAACGTAACACAAATTTCAACATATTAGTTTTAATGAAAGTAGAACATGCAGAAAATTTTTCAACTGAATCCCATGATTCTAAGTACCCAAACCAAAAACGGTATTCAAAAATTATTTTTCCAATTTTCTCGAAAACGGTTAATACTATCGCCTTGAAAATGGTTTCATTCGTTTTCCCAGCCCAAGAAGCCTATAAAACGAGTGCTTACAAGCTTATGAACTCAGAAACGTAAGCGTTACGATTTTTGTTGCGCGAATTTCGCCCCAAACGCCATCTTCCAGTGGACGGATTTTGCTGGTTAACGAACTTGACCTTTCAAATTGGACGACGGATTTTTCTACCATTTCATCACAATCGGACCATTAGGGATGCCAGAAATGAGCGAACAGACAAATATATATATATATATATATATACAAATTTGAACCACCGTTATTTTCGATCTCAAGGGGTTCTGAAACGCGAAATTTTCTAGTCGGCACTTTCGGATTGTTTCATTGTATCAACCTTATAAACGGGGTTCCTCCCTATGGGGGAGGGAGGAACCGCGCTAAAAAGAAAAGGCATCAGCCATATCCTGGCTAGAAAAGGGTGGTAACCTATAGATAACCCGTCCTAAAATTCTTAGTTAATAATAATGTGCGTTAAAATTTAAATAAATAAGTATTCGAGTGGTAGAGTAGAAAAGGCATCATTTTCTGACTCACTTGGGCTACTAAGTTGTAAGGTCTGTCTGATTCAATTCGATGCCAAGCAATTGTGTTTCGAAACCCAGTAATTATCGCAAAATAGATTTGATGGTATTAGCACTTGGTATCGAAACAAAAGTACCTACTCGTATTTACTTTACGGAACGTCCCTAAACTCAACTAGGGAGTCTATAGGGGAATCCTTGGACACTTCAAGGATACAACAGATGAAATAGTTAATGGTGCATTTCATGAAATCTTTAGAGAGGCAATCCTACATTATTATTATATTTGTAATATATTTTTTTTGTTTAACGGCGAATTAAGAATTGGGCTATCAATGCAGGGCTATCTACAGGTTGCCGCCCTTTTATAATGCCAACGGCATGTGGTCGGCCACCCATATAAGTACTGACGACACCAGACGTTGCTTAAAATCGGCTATCAACGGGAACCGGTGCATACAACGTGGCTTTGGCCGCTGGCCTTGTGTCATTATTACTTTATAAATAATCGTAGTAGTATAATCCTAAAAATTTTCTAGTCGGCACTTCTGGATTGCGTCATGAGATCAACCTTATAAGCGGGGGAGGGAGGAACCGCGCTAAAAGAATTTTGATATTTTGGGTCATCTATAAGAATAAATAATATATATATATATATATATATATATATATATATATATATATATATAATTTACGTCTAGGCCCGGGTACAATTAACGCTTTTTACTCAAGAATGATTTGCCAAACTTTTTTTACCCTTTTTAAATGAGCTCTTTTCTATCATCAGAGCCACTACACTGTATTTTAATAACGCTCTGACAAATTTGCAAGAATTTTTAATTTTTTTAATATCAAATATTGTTGGCCAGTTTACGTGATTTCCATTGCTCGTAAATCTTCTTAACTTTAATTTTAATATAACTTCACGGTATTTGTTAGTCTAGAATTATTAATTCTTTTGTATATGCCTGTAGATTTTTTATGTGTGAGTTTTATGTGATCGTGTTATTATGTCCCCTAATCACTTAGGAGTCTGTAATTTTGTTGTTCAGTACTTGCGGTGCACAGTGGTGTCGAGAGGGAAAAAAAACCAAAACCGAAGGTTTTCAATCGGGTTTGAGCTAGCGTTTTTTTAAACCTAATTAGTTATAGAATACTCCTCTAATATTGCTTTTCAATTTTATTAATGTTTCTGATAACAAAAAAACTTTTTTGTTGGCTGTTTTCCCAGAGTAAAAATCTCACAGATTTTAGTGAAAAGTAAAACAATATTTTATACCACTTAACTTATTCCTGAAAAATTGTTATTACCCAGGATGTCTAATGTGCATATGTAGCTTTTAAACGAATTTCCTTTTTTGCCAAAATGTACCATGAACTTATTGCATTTAGGTATCTGTGATGAAACTCATTTATCGTTAGTTTATTTAGTGTAGAAAAAAATCGGTGCATAGCTATCCTCTCCGCTTAGTTTTACATGTTTTGATGTTGCTTTTCTATAAATTTAATCGCCGTACTTGGCCGTATGTGTGCACAGCCTAATAAAATGAAGGCGTATATTTTACGAAAAACGACTTTACCATTATTTTTTCTGCAAAGAGTTGTTAAAAATGTTTGGTTAACAAGTAACTAATATAATAACAGAGAGATCCATCTAATATCTCGTGGGAAACTTCTAAATTTAGTCGTTATATGCTCAAATTTCAAGAATGAAGAATACGTCGAGAACAGTTAATAAAATTACATTTCTTATTAATTTATTCGACTCAGCTTTAAAAAACACATTTTGAATTATACATATCTCTATCAATTGAGTAAAATATTTTGAATACTTTTTTTATATTGAATACTTGCTGTTTTACTTGCAAAAATAAAATAATAATCTACTTTATATTTGTCAAATACCATTCACTCACTCATCTATCAACGCCCAGCCCAAACCGCTCGACAGAAAATTTTGAAATTTTTCAAGGACACTCCCTATATAACGTAGGCGCTCGCTAAGAAAGGATTTTTTGATATTCCTATTTTTAAGCATTTTTAGGGGGGTTTAAAGTTTGAGTTGGTCAGAGAAGAAAGGCCTAGGCAGCCTGCGTTGCCTGAACAGCTGTTACCTTACATTATCTATCTCATAGTTTTATTTCTAATTGAGGTTAATTTCAACTATGATGGCAGACCTTGAATTACTAGAAATTAACTGTCCCTCATAGAGTTTTAATTGCGTTTCTTTTCTCCCTGTCCCCGTCAGATAGGCTTGCCATATTATATGGGATGGGCATACCAGGGGGGGGGGGGGATAAAAAGAGTACAAATTATAAGCAAAATGGTTGGTGAGTTTTTAGCTTAGCAACTAACGGGAAGGAGCAATCCTAAACTGTTAGTCTACCCAAACCTTAAAAATAAGAACGGAACTTTTTTTGCTACTTGATTTTCTTAAAACAATCTCTCAGCCAAATAGTAGTGTCTGGCAGCTGGCAGCGCTGTGCAGGTAGTTCCAGCGTTTTACAGTTAGATTACTTCTGATTTCTTTGACACTGTGAGCAGTAGTAAAAATGTTAATTGTAGAAAAGTAACCGATTTAAAAAAGATTCTTATAAACATGAATTCATTACTTTTTACATCTTACAGCCTTTTCCGGGACATTGATAAAACTGGGCGGGACAACGAAACAATTGCAAAATACCGGGACAGTCCCGGTCAAACCGTGATGTACGGCATATCCTTAGGTTTTCCAGGCGAGGTAATAATATCCGGAACTCTTGCACAGCCTCCTCGCCTATAACCTTGGTAATACTCGTAAATATATTGGGTGTTACCATATGACTTCTTGGAAACATAAAATTTTAACGCCCATTGAATAAAATATAGTATGACGGGAACCGTGATGTAATAAACTGCACAGAATTGTATAGTAACGTAATTTTAATGAAACTTTATTTAACGCAATAAAATAACTACTTATCTGCCGTGACGAAGCACGGGTATTCAGCTAGTAATGCATAAGAACCTTTTTGTAGGTTACTCAATAAGCATTCGAATAGATGCCTTACATTTACAGCCATTTCCGAACCCTTTTCAAAATATAAAAGTCCGTCACGCAGGAGATGCATAGCTAAGCACACTCCTCAGAATTTGGGTAGTGTAGACCGGATAACCCCCCCCCCCTCCTAATGAACCGATTTAGTTTATTTTTACAACACATATTTACCTGTAGATTACCACTACGAATACCGCGTTTCGTCGAAATATACCAAACATCACGGCTGGTAGTGGCGAATTGGTATTGCGGGTACGGAGTAAACCCCCCCCCCCTCGTTATGAACCGATTTAGTTCATTTTTATATCTCACTTTTCCCTCTATATTACCACTACGAAAACCAAGGTTCGTTGAAATATAACAAATATTACGGCTGACATGGTCAAATTAGTGTTTTGGGTTTGGGGTAAACCCCCCCTTCCGGAGGACCGATTTTGGTGGTTAACGAAATCGTTCAATCGTTTGCTAATTGAATGCTATATACCAAGTTTCGTGGCGAAAAAACAAAAACTCTGGCCGCTATCGTGTTAACAGACACATATATATACACACACACACACACACACATATATATATATATATATATATATGTATATATATATATGCATATATATAGATATATATACATTTTAACGGGGGTCATTTTGGTGTCTACTAGGTAGGATCGATAAAGATTTGAAGAAATTTTTCAAAAATTCCGTCATGAGTGCAACCTCAATAGCTACTTTCCTTCGGAGGAAAGTGCTAAAAGGATATAGCCGAAAATCCCAAGAAAAGACTTTTCTCGAAAAATGTATAGTTATAGCGTTGAAAATGGTTTCATTAGATTGTTGTAACTATTCTATGAGCAAGGCTATACATAAATAATGTCAGTGTTTAAGTTCAAATATTTTTAAGACTTATACTTGTCAATAGGATTTATACAACGTCTCTGCAATTAAAACACATAATACTCATTTTCTGAAAACTGTATAAGATGGACTTGGTCTAGTTGTACTCTGAACCCTCCAATTAACATTTATTTTATTACTCTTGCTGGCATAGTCTAACAAAGTGATTTCTAGATATTATCATTTTCCTTTTCTCTATTACTTGAAACATTATAAATATTTTTGAATATATTTGTACAATCACCTCTTGTCTAAATGTAGACCCATTGTGTAGTTGGTTGGCTGGCATGTGTTACTTGAGCTCCCAGCTTCTGGAATATCCTCACAAAGCTCAGAGGGAAATCTGCAAAAACAACAATATTTTACGCTAGACAATATGGGCACCAACACCAAGAAATGATGGCTACAATTCACAAAATACAATAAGTACATGAAATAATGTTGTGTTTCTTTTTAATAGTCCAAGAGCCGGTGTCCGTACGTTTCATGAACTGTTGTGTGCACCTTGAAATTTTTCTATAATGTACCTCATGGTTAGATAAGAAGGTATGTATGTGTTGGCTAGACTTATCGTGGAACACAAGGTACTGTGCATTGGGGAAAGGTCCAAACAAATATTTCCCAAAAATAGAGTTTTATTCAGAAGCCAACTATCTTTAATCAGTTGGTGTCTAGACACCGTCGGGGTAAGACGTGTTATTATCCTTAGGTTAAGTCAGTGCCGATTGTAGCTGTGCTGATTCACCGGGCCGGCTACCACCTGCCTTCAAAGGATCCGCCGCCGACACTTCCTGCTTCAGCATCTATTTATTTCTCAGGGAGTACTTCTTCAATCATATAATTATTACAAACATTTTACTTTTTTTTTTGTGTTGTTTTTACAGGTTTATGAGTATGCTATAGTGTTCTGATCACACTAAGTATACATACCTCATTAAATTTTTAGTATTCTATTTTTATGATACAAAGGCTGTTTGCCTCCACCCACTCATCTTATAAAATGGGTTCTAAATCGATTGACCCTAAACCTCCAGATATTTCACGCCCTCAATTTAATGTAACACCCCCTAAAGGCAAATGGAATAAACTATTTCTCTTTATGTCCTTGGGTAAAAATTCACTGAATAAAACATTTAATGACTATAGCCCATTTAAAATCTGTAAATATATCAAAAGCTTATCTCCTCAAGTTAAAATTAAATTTCTCAAATCCGGATCGATACTTTTGGAAGTTACCTTCGAAAAAGACCTTCTAAATTTAAAAAATATAAAAACATTTGAAAATCATGAAGTATTTTTTAGTCTTCATAGAACCCTAAACTACTCTCAGGGGATAATTACATGTGATGAACTTCGTTCATGCACTGAAGAGGAACTAGTAGAAGAGCTTGGCCATCATGGTGTTACCAAAGCAAAACGAATTTTCAAGAACGGAAATAAAACTCGAATTCCAACCTCTTCAGTCATATTAACATTTCAACGTCCGGAAATTCCTGAAAGGATAGTTGTAGATTTCCTTAATATTAAAGTCAGGCCTTACATACGTCCTCTGCAGTGTTTCCGGTGCTATGGTTTTCGTCACGGTACAAGAACATGTGCTCAACAGATACAAGTCTGTGGAAAATGCGCCGAGGTACATGAAGGTGAGTGTAATAACACACCTAAATGCATCAACTGCAACGGAAGCCATCCTGCTTGGGTCAGGTCCTGTTCTGTCTTTAAAACAGAAATGAAAATTGAAGAAGTTAAAAATAAATACAGAATCTCCTACTCTGAAGCAGAAAAATTAATCGGAACATCATCTCAAGAAAAGAATCAGCCAGAAACTAAAACTAATCTCCCATCTTACTCTAATATTGCTAATTCGCCAAAATTATATCCTGAAACATCAGAAAAGCTGGACAAATTAACTCAAATAATCTAAATACTATCACAAAAAGTTAGCCACCTGGAAGAAGCTCTTTCTAAACAATCTGGAAGCGAATTCATAAATTTTAAAAAATCAAAAAAATCGATGATCAAAGGAATTAATGAAGGAGACTGTAACCAAAACAATGGATGGACTGTGGAAAGAATGGATTTATCATCCAATCAAAGAACCGATAAAATAGCGAAACCGGATGTACAAAATACTCAAGCGTCATCAAGCAACTTAGTTATAAAAAACCTCCCCAGTACTAAGGCACCTCAAAACTCTTATAATAATAACAAACTCAAAAATGATAACAAAAATAAACCAAAATGATCATTTCTCAGTGGAATATTAACGGTATCAAATTACATAAATCAGATCTCATAATCTTATTACGAGATGTCAATATTGACATATTAGCAATTCAGGAAATTCACCTTAAAGAAAATGACAATTTTACAATAAATAAATAGAATATTTTTCGGAAAGACTACACTGATGGTCGCATTGCTTGTGGAGGAGTCTGTATCATTGCTCGCACTGATGTGCCGTGCATTGATATCCCACTGCGAACAAACCTACAGGCTGTTGCTGTTCAAGTTTTACAACCACAAAAATGTTCTATTTGCTCAATATATTTACCACCTGGACACTCATTCACAGCAGATCAATTACAAGAAATCTATAACCAACTACCCCAGCCAGTATACATGCTGGGTGACTATAATAGTCATAATTCCTTGTGGCATTCTACAATCACTGATAGTCGAGGCAGAGCAGTGGAAGCCTTCATGGAAAACACGTCGCTAGGAATATTCAATGATGAAACCTCAACACACCTTAACTATTCCACTGGTTCATTATCCGTTCTAGACTTATCCCTAGCAAGCCCCTGTCTCCTTCCCCGAGCAACATGGAAGGTACTTCCTGATCTCTACGGGTCGGATCACTATCCAATAATAATCGAGACGTTGGCTAGAGCTCCTCGCCCCCCTGGGAACTTAAGATGGGACTTAAAGAACGCTGAATGGGGAAAGTTCCAAGATTTAGCTAATTTAAAAAATGTTGAAATTGAAACCAACACAAGTAACGAAATAATAAACGAAATTAATAGCATCATCCTATCAGCTGCAGAAGCCACTATCCCTCACAAAAATAACTTTTCTAAACGAGTTAGCGTGCCCTGGTGGAACGGTGACTGCGAAACAGCAGTTAAAAGCAGGAAACGAGCATTAAGACGATTCCGGAAAAATCCCTCTTCTGAGAACCTACAAGCGTACATGGACGCCAGAAAAGATGCTAGGTACAAAATTAAAATAGCCAAAAGAAACTCCTGGAGAGAATTCATTTCTACAATAAACCACCAAACACCAATCACGGAAGTCTGGGACACAGTACGTAGAATCATGGGTCGCCCGAGAATGAACATTATAAATATAATGAAAACAGGAAACACGTACCTTTCAAACCCTACAGAGATCGCTAATCATATAGGCCATCATTTTCAATCTGTTTCTTCCGACTCCAATTTTTCCCCGGTTTTTCTTCGAAAGAAACATCAAACAGAATCCACACCCATTGTCGTTGAACTCGATCCATTAAACCCACTAAACCTTCCGTTCACCTTCACAGAATTCCAAGCAGGCTTAAAATCACGGAAAGATTCATCTCCCGGCCCAGATAACATTACCATCTCTATGGTCAAAAATTTATCGTACGAACATCAAAAAATCCTTCTTTCTGCTTTCAATAAAATTTTTCTAACCGGAAAATTCCCTGAGACCTGGTCTAAATCCATAGCCATACCTATATTAAAAACTGGAAAACCACGTCATGAAGCAAACAGTTATCGAATTATCTCTCTGACCTGTATTTATTTATTTATTTATTTATGAGCGACCGTAACTAAGGCGACTCGCTCAGAACAAAAATTACATATATAATATACATACAAAAATTACATCTAATTAAATACAATCTCATTTTACACATTTTTGCCCAAATATACAAATTGAAATTTATATACACATCTATTTATAAGAGAATACAATATTACAATATACTTGAATATATGAAAAATCAATATTATAATAATGCATAAAGTTTATACAAATAATCAATTAAGTTGGTTAAAGGAGGTTTCACACTCCTTTTAGTTTTATATTGTCAAATGTAAGATTTTAGTATAGTACGGCTGTAAAGTTTTAACATTTTAAGACAAATAAAATACATACACATATATGTGTGTATGTCCTGTTATAACTTGTTCATGTTTAATTATAATTATAATTTGTTTAGTAGGTTGGTCTTGTTGAGATAGTTCAGTATGTTATCTATATATTTGCTTCCATCGCGGAGTAATTCTGTCATATTGTAAGGTAAGTCATAGTTTTGTCGCTGTAAACATTCAGTGAGTATGTGCTTTATAGTCAGCGGTGTGTTACACTGTGTACATGTTGGTCTGTCCTGTCTTGTCATGAGATAAGAGTGTGTCAGTCGGGAATGGCCAATTCTTAAGCGGCATAATATCACTTCGTCTCTTCTATTATCCCTTTTGCTTGAAGGCCATTCACCTACCGTCTGTTTTATTTCGCGAAGTTTGTTTTCTGTCGTCATGTGCCAAGATTTCTGCCACTTTTCTGTAATAAACCTTCTTACTTCGATTTGCAGATCTTGTAATGTAACTTTGTCTATGTCCTGTCGGTTTTGTCTTGTAGCCGTCCGAGCCAGTACGTCAGCTTGAGTGATTTTTCCTATGTCCTCATGTCCTGGGAGCCAATATATTGTGATTTCTTTATTCGTCCGGTGTATCTGTTCTAGTATGTTCATAATGATGGGATTCTCGTTGTACATGTTTTGTAGTCCATGTATTGAGCTAAGTGAGTCCGTAAATAGTGTTATCTTTTGTTGTTGTACGTCGTGTGCATTTCCCAGAGCAAGGTGAATGGCGTGCAGCTCAGCAGAATAAATACTTGTACTTTTTGGTAGTTTAAGCTGTAAGGTATTTATATCCATTACAGCTGCTGCGCCTGTGCCTTCAGCTGTCTTGGATCCGTCCGTGTAAATAAACATTGTGTCTTTATTTTTGTCAAGATATGACTTGAATATGTGTTTGTATGAATGTGTAGATGTCGGGTCGGATTTTTTGTATTTAGTCAGTCCTAGGTCTAGTGTCAAGTTGTTTAGAGTCCATGGTGTGAACGTCACGGGAGGTCTGGATAAGAGTTGTGTTTGTAGTAGGTCAGTGTCTTGTGCATAAATTATACATCTTACCAGCAGTGGGCGTTGCCTGAATGGTTGCATTTGGTATTTTCGTAACAGATCTTCGTCAATAGATTGCGGGACGCACTTACTATTTAAATATTTAGTTTTAAGGCAATATTTCAAACAATTCTGCATACGTCTGTTTTCCAATGGTAATTCCCCACATTCTACATGTAGGCTATTAGAGGGGCTGGATCTGAAGGCTCCCGTTGCAATACGTAAACCATTATTTTGTATAGAGTCTAGGATTTTAAGATTGCTGGGCTTGGCAGATGTGTACGCTACACTTCCATAATCCAGAAGAGACCTGGTATATGCTCGATAACCAGCATATACCAGTTGCATAATATCATTAAAAGATGTAAAGATTTTTTACATTTATCAACGAGATTTTTTAGGTGGGGAACCCAGGTAAGTTTTGAGTCAAAAAGAAGTCCTAAAAATTTTATGTAGTTTGTGAAGTGTATAGGCGTATTATTTAAGTTCAATGTAATTTGTGGTATACGTCGCTTTTTTGTAAAAATTATGCTTTGTTTCTTTAGTGCAGAGAAATGTAGTCCGTAAGTAGCGCTCCAATTCTGTAGCCTATTTATCGTCCTTTGGATAGACTCTGCGGCAGTTTCTAGGTCTTTAGTTTGAATATAGATAAGCAAATCATCCACATACAGGCAATATTTGACTGGGTCAGCAATATGCTCACGGACGGTGTCCATAGCTATTTTGAATAGCGTCGTGCTTATTACACTGCCTTGGGGCACTCCGTTTTCCTGAGTGAATACATTCGAAAAAGCTGATCCCACTTTAACTCGGAAGGTTCTATTCGAAAGAAAATTTAATACAAAGTTGAAAAAATTTCCTCGAATATTCCATTCGCCTAGTTTAGTTAGAATAGCTCGGCGCCAAACTGTATCGTAAGCCTTTTCGATATCAAAAGAGACGGCTAATACAGATTCCTTAGAAATAAATGAATCCAAAATTTCTTTTTCCAAAGTAACAATGTGATCTATAGCCGAGTGATTAGGTCTGAAGCCACATTGGTACTCTGATAGAAGCTTATTTTTATCAAGGAACCATAGAAGCCGCTTATTTAATATTCTCTCAAAAACCTTAAAAGTACAGCTTGTAAGAGCTATTGGTCTGTAACTATCAGCTGATGTCGCATCTTTATTCGGTTTTTTGATTGGTATAATAATTGCTTGGTTCCACGAAGATGGGTAGAGACCAGTCTCATAAGCATTATTATATAACTTTAGCAGTAGCGACATCCCACTTGGGGGAATATTTTTCAGCATCCTATACCAGATTCCATCCTCCCCAGGTGAAGTGTCTTTTACTTGGGTCAGTACTAGTCTCAATTCTTGCATTGTTATTGGCTCGTTTAAAGGGTGAATGAATTTTGGTGTTTGTAGTAACGGGATAGTTTCTAAATTATTTTTTTGTCTACGCGAATCTGGTGATAATCTTTCATCACTTGACACATAGGAGAAGTGATGGCCTAGGAGATTACTAATAGTTTCAGGGCAAGTAATTAAGAAGTTGTTTTCCTTTAGGGCCGAAATGGGAGGGTTGTACTTTTTGTGTTTGATTTTATTGATCATATTCCAGATTGTTTTTGGAGGAGTATTTCTGTTAATAGAGGATAAGAATTCGACCCAGCATTTTTTTTTTTTTTTTTGCTTTGTTTTATAATATATTGGGCTTTAGCTTTTTTCCGCTTGTATTCTATCAGAAATTCCTGACTAGGATTTGCATTAAATAATCGGAGTGCCCTTTTTTTTCAGTTACTGCCGTTTTACATTCATCGTTCCACCAAGGGACTGGCCGGTTTTTATATGTACCTTGTGTCTTTTTCATTGATGCATCTGCTGCTAATTTAATTGCCGATAAAAAGTTTTCGTATGTTTTAATATCTTTAAAATTTTCTAAAAAGCAATTTTGAAACTTGCTCCAATCCGCATTTTTTACATCATACCGCAGAGTGGAGGTAAAGTTGATTGGAGGTGTATTGGGAGTAAGTACTATTGGGAAATGATCACTTCCGAATTGATCATGATTTACTTCCCAATTGAAACGTGTAAATATTGATGAAGAGCTGGCAGATACATCAATGTTAGTGTAAGTTCCAGTAAGGGGACATAAATGTGTCGGTTCGTGCGTGTTAAATGGGATGAGGTCATTTTTTTCAAGAAGAGTTTGAATTATTTTCCCACGTGCATTGGTAGCTTTAGCACCCCATGATATACTTTCAGAGTTCAGATCACCTACCAGGAGTAAGGGAGTAGGGAGTTGTGTGATAATGTCTTGGAGTGTGTGTATGTCAATAGGTTCACTTGGTGGAAGATAGAGACAACAGACAGTAACTTTGAAAGGCATGTAAACTGTGACTGCGACAGCTTGGACTGTAGTCAGTAACCTTACAGGTTCACTGTAGATGCAGTCCCTCACATAAATACAGACACCGCCACAAGCCTTACCTCCCAGCAAATAGTCTTTATAATAAGAATTATACCCGTGTATGGAGACTTGCTTACCTGGAGCAGTGTGTGTCTCTTGTAATGCGATAACGTTGAAGGTACGGGCCTCATCTTGCATCAGAAGCTTCAGGTCAGCAAAATGTCTCTGGACACCATTAATATTCCATTGGAGCACAGACATAGCAGCTTAGGGATGGAGATATGTATTCTATTGGGTCGACTGTGCAGTAGTGAAGTGTTGATGAGTGATGAAATTTGACAGTGAGCCCTTGCAAGTTGGTAGAAAAAATTATTATGAACCGCTTATACTGGCACATGGAGAAGAATAACCTATACGAAATATGGCAAAGCGGGTTCAGGCCTGGAAGAGGTACAAGAGAGAATCTGATTCGTCTTGAAACTGATATCAGAGAAGCCTTTAGCCTAAGAGAAAAATTACTGGCCATATTTATAGATATTGAGACAGCATTCGACAAAGTGTGGCGAAGATTTATAATAGAAAGCCTAATCGAACTAGGTATTACAGGCCACATTCTACAGTTTATAATAAATTTTCTTAAAAATAGATCATTCAAAATCCGTAACGGTAGCTGTTTGTCAGACGAATATTCCCAAGAGAACGGCGTTCCTCAAGGATGTGTGTTAAGTGCGTTTCTCTTCTCCGTTGCAATAAATAAACTACTGAAGTGCATACCTGCTGCAGTCAAAGCGATGCTCTATGCTGACGATCTCGTCATCTATACCTCCAACACCTCAATAGAGTTTCTCCAAAACACCATTCAAAATTCTCTGGACATTGTTAGCTGTTGGCTAGCAGATCATGGTTTCTCAATTTCATCTAGTAAAACTGTTAGAGTATTATTTTCTTCAAGAAAAATAAACACCACCATTTCTCTTACAATAAATAATCACTCTATAGATATTAGTGAGCAGGCTAAGTACCTGGGAGTTATATTTGACCGATCTTTAACTTGGGCTCAGCACATAAAATCTCTCAAATCAACAAGCCAAAGAAAGTTGAACATCCTTAAAACCATGACATCCAACTCTTGGGGAGCTGACCGGAAAACCATGCTCATGCTATACCGCAGTTACGTTCGCTCCAGCCTTGACTATGGATGCTCAGTGTACGGCTCAGCATCACCTAGAACTTTAAAAATGCTCGATTCCGTTCACCACTGTGGGATCCGACTATCAACCGGTGCATACCGATCAAGCCCAGTAAACAGCCTTTGTGTTGAAGCAGGAGAGCTTCCACTCCACTTGCGTAGACAACAAATTATTCTATCAAATTTCATAGGAATAAAAGCAGAAATACGTCACCCACTTAATCAATATCTAAATTGCAATATCAATCGCTCATATCCATACAACAGAAAACCCTTCTCCATCAGAACTAATGAGATCATAAATGAATTAAACATTGACACTCGAAATATTATCCACAACACCTCCTTTTCAAAACCTCCTTGGACAATGACAGTTCCGAAAATTAACCTTTCCCTTACCAAATACATTAAAAAGGATACCGACCCTCTAATTTTGCTCACTGAATTTAAAAAACTAAAAAGTGAACTGCCAAAAGGACAAGACGTATTTACTGATGGTTCAAAGGACAATATTGGAGTAGGCTCCGCTATCTATTCAGAAGAAATTGGTTACAAGTTTGCATTAGATCCCAACTGCAGCAACTATACAGCGGAATTATTAGGTATTCTGAAGGCTCTGAATATTATAGCTCCGAAATATGGCAATATTATTATATTCACTGACTCTCTTTCAACACTAATATCTATGAGCAATCCATTCTCCAAACACCCACTGATTATAGAGATATTAGAAGCTATTGAAGAATTGAATCAGCAGACGCAAGCAATAATATTTGTGTGGATACCCAGTCATTGCGGGATAGCAGGTAATGAACCAGTAGACCAACTAGCCAAGGAAGCGATATACGAAGGGATAGAATATTCCAGAATACCTCAGAATGACCTAGTAAGTTATGTCAAATATAAAATTCTAAAAAAATGGCAGAGCACATGGGATACCGTAGCACAGGAGAACAAATTATATCACATAAAAAAGGAAGTAAGACCATGGAAGACATCTATCAGATCATCGAAAAAAGAAGAAAGAGTCCTGACTCGCCTTAGAATCGGACATACGAGAATAACTCATTCATTTCTGATGTCTCGAGACGACCCACCTATCTACATAAAATGCAATGAAAGAATCACCGTGCACCACCTTCTGGTTGACTGCAGAATTTACGAGAAGCAAAGAAGAGAAGCCCAGCTATCAAATACAATTAGTGAAATTCTGGCGGATCATCCCAACCAAATCCTTAAGCTTTTTGAATTTTTAAGCTCCACAGATTTAATAGATAAAATTTAAAACCCACAACCAAATCAGCTGTGTTAAAAAAAAAAAAAAAAAAAAAAAAAAAGAATGCATGTGTGTGTGTGTGTGTGTGTGTATATGCGTGGGTATGTAATTTGTGTGTGAGTGTGTGTACGTATAAATGTGTGTATATGTGTGTGTGTGTGTGAGTGTATACATATACATATTCTATTTAGTTTCAAAAACAATTAAATAACTCCGAGAAAATCAATAAATAAACAAACACTTCATTGCTAAAAAATTGCATCATTATTCGCGAATCTTAAATTTAAAAACTAGTGCATTAATTACTAATACAGCAGTACAGCTCCTAGCTCTTAAAACATGTGTTTAATGACCGCTTGGTGGTTGACAACACATTAAAAAAAAAACAAAAAAAAAAAACTATTTTTAATGTAAAATTAAGACAATTTTACAATGAATAATAAATAAGGCAGACACTTATAAGAGGGATAACATGTAAAAAAAAAAAAAAAAAAAAAAAAAAAAAAAAAAAAAAAAAAAAAAAAAAAAAAAAAAAAAAAAAAAAAAATTATTTTTATTCTGATATTAAATGAGAGTTTTATTCACGCTTAAAACGGGACAGCTGACAAGATCATGTGATCAAGAACCAATGAGAGCGCAGAGAACAACCACAACTGCACAGTGCTCTCATACACTCTTATGGTTACACGCAGTGTATTGCAGTCTATCGTAGGCAACATTTATTTTCATGTTTCCTGATAATTAAACCCCATAAAAGTGTCTGCCATTTTGTATTTTTTTTTTTTTTTTTACGGTGCATCGACATAAATCTTGGCCATTAGCGCCGACGTCCAGGGTGCAGCCAGGAATTTTCTCAGCGAGCCCTGAGATGAGAAAATTTCTGGCGCCGGCGGGGATCGAACCCACCATCTCCCGCTTATGAATCTAGCGCGCTAGCCACTAGACCACGGGAGACCCCCCCTTTTGTAATTATTTCCAATTATGTTTATTGGAGACGCTGTTAAAATCGCAGCGTGAGTACTGCACTTCATTTGATATTAGAAATAAAAACTAGGTACTTTGGTGTTTGTTTTTTTTTTTTTTTTTGTTTTTTTTTAATTTACATTTTAACCCCCTTAAAAGTGTCTACCTTATTTATTATTCATTGCAAAATTGTCTTTGCAATGTTTTCACATTAATGATAGATGACTTCTGAATAAAACGCTATTTTTGGGTAATATGTTTTTGCACCTTTCTCCTATGCGAAGTACCTGGTGTTCCATGGTAAGTCTAGGCAACACAAATTTACCTTCTTATCTACCCAAGAAGTACATTATAGCAAAATAAAACACTTCATGAAAAGTGCGTTACCAGCTCTCCGACTATATTATTATTTGTGGCTTGACCCACGTCATTATAGGCCGTGTGGTAAAGTCAAACTCAACAGTCAATGTTACAATGCTGAGTGAAAGAACGTGGGTTTTAGAGTTTCACACTTGTTGGATCCGTTCTATTTAGGCTTTCCAAATCACACCAAGAAGACGCATCGATTGGAACTTGCTAAGTTGACGGAATTAAAGTTAGATGGGCTTTTTTATTGTCATTGTTTATATTTGTTCCGCAATCTAGTCATGATTTTTTGAGTTAATTTCTCTATAACTTGAGGAATTGATTGATTTTCACACTGTAGCTAGTTAGTAAACATGAGATGGTGTAATGTTCCGTTGTTTAGTAATGTGGGTGTATCTCCTGACTCAGTTAGACTACAATATTCTGCCAATTAATCAGAGACCACGTACGCCGGGGACAAACACTCCCTCATCTAGTCTGCGGTAAATGAATATTTGAGACGTCGATTTTCAAAAAAGCGTATGTCCAAATCGTTAAACTATTCAGGGGACACAAAAAACATCTAAGATAAGTATAATTCCTTTAGTAAATTTATATTTACGAGACCACAATAACATCCATTTCCTTATTTTGATGAGATATAATGAATTCCAAAAAAAAAAAAGAAAAAAAAAAAAAAGATGGGTTTTTAGAAAAGAAATTAATTTGACGACAAAATGGACTTAACCCTTTTGAAAGTCATCGCCTCATTTTTAGGTATAACCTACGTCATAACTTTAATGCTTATTTTTAAAAAAGTCCAAATCGCATGAACTGCATCTTCATAGCACGTTCTCGTTTATATCCCGAGTGCCATATGTAAATGAATAGGAATCATTTATCGATAGCTTTTGATGTCTTGTCAAAAATATGAAACTAAATCTCAAAGAGAAGGTTTTAGGCGCCAATAAAGTGAGTTAAACAGAGACAAAACCCCGTTCAATAAAACATAACTAACAATTTCGAACTTTTGAGCACTTATTTCTCCGATTGACATTAGTTTGGAAATATACAAGGTGTTCAAAACTCGATTGAGACCCCCCTTTTTTCCCACAATTTTTAAAATTTTAAAACGAAACTTGGTGGGTCGAATGAACTTTCATTGGACCTAATGCACGACCCCTCAACTTTCTCCAGTTCTTCTCCAGAGACCCTAACTCTGGAATCTCCAATGGAAAGGGGTTATTTTTATGACGGATTATTGTAGATAATTGAATTTTATGTCGATTTTATATCTGTCATTTTTTCGCTAAAGCGCACCAGGGCCATTCCAAGCCAAATCATCCAGGGGCATCAAAATCATTCATATATTTCCATTGACAATTTAATAAACTCCCTATCATTAAAATTAACAGTTTTAGAGCAAAAGTTGTAAAAGTATAGATTGTTGCCAGATGTATGATCAACGATATTTTGCACATTTTGAAGAATTTTTAAAGTGCTTTATTTCAGAAACTAATGAACATAACAACATAAAATTTTGTATTTGTACTCATGTCCATTACTAGAATATACTCACCAAGTTTCATTAAAATCTGCCAACCTTGGGTGTCAAAATGCATTTTGGCTGGATGATTTGGCTTGGAATGTCCCACCAATGAGTAACAAATTTTCAAAAACCGATAAAACCCTTGTTTTTCGTCACTTTTCTGCCAATAACGTAGAAAGTATGCCCGTAACGAAAAAAGTAGTTGATATAAACGTTGTAGAGGATTAAATTTACTTTCCCAAAAGTACCTTTAAATGCCTGAAATGTTAATAGGAATGGAGGAAAACACACTTTTGTTTTTTGAAGTTTTCGGAAAAGTTTATTATCAAAGTGATCTACGATTTAGTAAAACTTAATAAACAATTCCTAAACTATTTTTGCTCCACCTAGTTTTGGATTTAAGAACGT